>OW121816.1:46733717-46759028 GCA_933228935.1 Pemphredon lugubris | reverse complement strand
GGGCGTAGAGTGGATCAAAATGGATGTAGATTGGATAAAAATGGATGCAGAGTGGATAAAATGGATGTAGAGTGGATAAAGTGGGCGTAGAGTGGATAAAATGGATGTAGAGTGGATAAAATGGGCGTAGAGTGGATAAAAATGGATGTAGAGTGGATAAAATGGATGTAGAGTTGATAAAAATGGATGTAGAGTGGATAAAATGGATGTAGAGTGGATAAAAATGGATGTAGAGTGGATAAAAATGGATGTAGAGTGGATAAAATGGATGTAGAGTGGATAAAAATGGATGTAGAGTGGATAAAATGGGTGTAAAGTGGATAAAGATGGATGTAGAGTGGATAAAAATGGATGTAGAGTGGATAAAATGAATGTAGAGTGGATAAAAATGGATGTAGAGTGGATAAAATCGATGTAGAGTGGAAAAAAATGGATGTAGAGCGGATAAAAATGGATGTAGAGTGGATAAAATGGGTGTAAAATGGATAAAAATGGATGTAGAGTGGATAAAAATGGATGTAGAGTGGATAAAATGGATGTAGAGTGGAAAAAAATGGATGTAGAGCGGATAAAAATGGATGTAGAGTGGATAAAATGGGTGTAAAATGGATAAAAATGGATGTAGAGTGGATAAAAATGGATGTAGAGTGGATAAAATGGATGTAGAGTGGATAAAATGGATGTAGAGTTGATAAAAATGGATGTAGAGTGGATAAAATGGATGTAGAGTGGATAAAATGGATGTAGAGTGGATAAAATGGTTGTAGAGTGGATAAAATTGGATGTAGAGTGGATAAAATGGATGTAGAGTGGATAAAAATGGATGTAGAGTGGATAAAAATGGATGTAGTTTGGATAAAACGGATGTAGAGTGGAGAAAATGGATGTAGTTTGGATAAAATGGATGTAGAGTTGATAAAATGGATGTAGAGTGGATAAAGTGGGCGTAGAGTGGATAAAATGGATGTAGAGTGGATAAAATGGGCGTAGAGTGGATAAAAATGGATGTAGAGTGGATAAAATGGATGTAGAGTGGATAAAATGGGCGTAGAGTGGATAAAAATGGATGTAGAGTGGATAAAATGGATGTAGAGTGGATAAAATGGATGTAGAGTGGATAAAATGGATGTAGAGTGGATAAAATGGTTGTAGAGTGGATAAAAATGGATGTAGTGTGTATAAAATGGATGTAGAGTGGATAAAAATGGATGTAGTTTGGATAAAACGGATGTAGAGTGGAAAAAAATGAATGTAAAGCGGATAAAAATGGATGTAGAGTGGATAAAATGGGTGTAAAATGGATAAAAATGGATGTAGAGTGGATAAAAATGGATGTAGAGTGGATAAAAATGGATGTAGTTTGGATAAAACGGATGTAGAGTGGAAAAAAATGGATGTAAAGCGGATAAAAATGGATGTAGAGTGGATAAAATGGGTGTAAAATGGATAAAAATGGATGTAGAGTGGATAAAAATGGATGTAGAGTGGATAAAATGAATGTAGAGTGGATAAAATGGATGTAGAGTGGATAAAATGGGCGCAGAGTGGATAAAATGGATGTAGAGTTGATAAAAATGGATGTAGAGTGGATAAAATGGATGTAGAGGGGATAAAATGGATGTAGAGTGGATAAAATGGTTGTAGAGTGGATAAAAATGGATGTAGAGTGTATAAAATGGATGTAGAGTGGATAAAAATGGATGTAGAGTGGATAAAAATGGATGTAGTTTGGATAAAACGGATGTAGAGTGGAGAAAATAGATGTAGTTTGGATAAAATGGATGTAGAGTGGATAAAATGGATGTAGAGTGGATAAAATGGGTGTAAAGTGGATAAAAATGGATGTAGAGTGGATAAAAATGGATGTAGAGTGGATAAAATGGATGTAGAATGGATAAAATGGGCGTACAGTGGATCAAAATGGATGTAGATTGGATAAAAATGGATGTAGAGTGGATAAAATGGATGTAGAGTGGATAAAGTGGGCGTAGAGTGGATAAAATGGATGTAGAGTGGATAAAATGGGCGTAGAGTGGATAAAATGGATGTAGAGTTGATAAAAATGGATGTAGAGTGGATAAAATGGATGTAGAGTGGATAAAAATGGATGTAGAGTGGATAAAAATGGATGTAGAGTGGATAAAATGTATGTAGAGTGGATAAAAATGGATGTAGAGTGGATAAAATGGGTGTAAAGTGGATAAAGATGGATGTAGAGTGGATAAAAATGGATGTAGAGTGGATAAAATGGATGTAGAGTGGATAAAATGGGCGTAGAGTGGATAAAAATGGATGTAGAGTGGATAAAATGGATGTAGAGTTGATAAAAATGGATGTAGAGTGGTTAAAATGGATGTAGAGTGGAAAAAAATGGATGTAGAGCGGATAAAAATGGATGTAGAGTGGATAAAATGGACGTAGAGTGGATAAAAATGGATGTAGAGTGAATAAAGTGGATGTAGAGTGGATAAAAATGGATGTAGAGTGGATAAAATGGATGTAGAGTTGATAAAAATGGATGTAGAGTGGATAAAATGGATGTAGAGGGGATAAAATGGATGTAGAGTGGATAAAATGGTTGTAGAGTGGATAAAAATGGATGTAGAGTGTATAAAATGGATGTAGAGTGGATAAAAATGGATGTAGAGTGGATAAAAATCGATGTAGTTTGGATAAAACGGATGTAGAGTGGATAAAATGGATGTAGAGTGGATAAAAATGGATGTAGAATGGATAAAATGGATGTAGAGTGGATAAAATGGACGTAGAGCGGATAAAAATGGATGTAGAGTGGATAAAATGGATGTAGAGTGGATAAAAATGGATGTAGAGTGGATAAAATGGATGTAGAGTGGATAAAAATGGATGTAGAGTGGATAAAAATGGATGTAGAGTGGATAAAATGGATGTAGAGTGGATAAAAATGGATGTAGAGTGGATAAAATGGATGTAGAGTTGATAAAAATGGATGTAGAGTGGATAAAATGGATGTAGAGGGGATAAAATGGATGTAGGGTGGATAAAATGGTTGTAGAGTGGATAAAAATGGATGTAGAGTGTATAAAATGGATGTAGAGTGGATAAAAATGGATGTAGAGTGGATAAAAATGGATGTGGTTTGGATAAAAATGGATGTAGAGTGTATAAAATGGATGTAGAGTGGATAAAAATGGATGTAGAGTGGATAAAAATGGATGTGGTTTGGATAAAACGGATGTAGAGTGGAGAAAATGGATGTAGTTTGGATAAAATGGATGTAGAGTGGATAAAATGGATGTCGAGTGGATAAAAATGGATGTAGAGTGGATAAAATGGATGTAGAGTGGATAAAATGAATGTAGAGTGGATAAAAATGGATGTAGAGTGGATAAAATGGATGTAGAGTGGAAAAAAATGGATGTAGAGCGGATAAAAATGGATGTAGAGTGGATAAAATGGGTGTAAAATGGATAAAAATGGATGTAGAGTGGATAAAAATGGATGTAGAGTGGATAAAAATGGATGTAGTTTGGATAAAATGGATGTCGAGTGGATAAAAATGGATGTAGAGTGGATAAAATGGATGTAGAGTGGATAAAATGAATGTAGAGTGGATAAAAATGGATGTAGAGTGGATAAAATGGATGTAGAGTGGATAAAATGAATGTAGAGTGGATAAAAATGGATGTAGAGTGGATAAAATGGATGTAGAGTGGATAAAAATGGATGTAGAGTGGATAAAAATGGATGTAGAGTGGATAAAATGGATGTAGAGTGGATAAAAATGGATGTAGAGTGGATAAAATGGGTGTAAAGTGGATAAAGATGGATGTAGAGTGGATAAAAATGGATGTAGAGTGGATAAAATGAATGTAGAGTGGATAAAAATGGATGTAGAGTGGATAAAATGGATGTAGAGGGGATAAAATGGATGTAGAGTGGATAAAATGGTTGTAGAGTGGATAAAAATGGATGTAGAGTGTATAAAATGGATGAAGAGTGGATAAAAATGGATGTAGAGTGGATAAAAATGGATGTAGTTTGGATAAAACGGATGTAGAGTGGAGAAAATGGATGTAGTTTGGATAAAATGGATGTAGAGTGGATAAAATGGATGTAGAGTGGATAAAATGGGTGTAAAGTGGATAAAAATGGATGTAGAGTGGATAAAAATGGATGTAGAGTGGATAAAATGTATGTAGAGTGGATAAAAATGGATGTAGAGTGGATAAAATGGGTGTAAAGTGGATAAAGATGGATGTAGAGTGGATAAAAATGGATGTAGAGTGGATAAAATGGATGTAGAGTGGATAAAATGGGCGTAGAGTGGATAAAAATGGATGTAGAGTGGATAAAATGGATGTAGAGTTGATAAAAATGGATGTAGAGTGGTTAAAATGGATGTAGAGTGGAAAAAAATGGATGTAGAGCGGATAAAAATGGATGTAGAGTGGATAAAATGGACGTAGAGTGGATAAAAATGGATGTAGAGTGAATAAAGTGGATGTAGAGTGGATAAAAATGGATGTAGAGTGGATAAAATGGATGTAGAGTTGATAAAAATGGATGTAGAGTGGATAAAATGGATGTAGAGGGGATAAAATGGATGTAGAGTGGATAAAATGGTTGTAGAGTGGATAAAAATGGATGTAGAGTGTATAAAATGGATGTAGAGTGGATAAAAATGGATGTAGAGTGGATAAAAATCGATGTAGTTTGGATAAAACGGATGTAGAGTGGATAAAATGGATGTAGAGTGGATAAAAATGGATGTAGAATGGATAAAATGGATGTAGAGTGGATAAAATGGACGTAGAGCGGATAAAAATGGATGTAGAGTGGATAAAATGGATGTAGAGTGGATAAAAATGGATGTAGAGTGGATAAAATGGATGTAGAGTGGATAAAAATGGATGTAGAGTGGATAAAAATGGATGTAGAGTGGATAAAATGGATGTAGAGTGGATAAAAATGGATGTAGAGTGGATAAAATGGATGTAGAGTTGATAAAAATGGATGTAGAGTGGATAAAATGGATGTAGAGGGGATAAAATGGTTGTAGGGTGGATAAAATGGTTGTAGAGTGGATAAAAATGGATGTAGAGTGTATAAAATGGATGTAGAGTGGATAAAAATGGATGTAGAGTGGATAAAAATGGATGTGGTTTGGATAAAAATGGATGTAGAGTGTATAAAATGGATGTAGAGTGGATAAAAATGGATGTAGAGTGGATAAAAATGGATGTGGTTTGGATAAAACGGATGTAGAGTGGAGAAAATGGATGTAGTTTGGATAAAATGGATGTAGAGTGGATAAAATGGATGTCGAGTGGATAAAAATGGATGTAGAGTGGATAAAATGGATGTAGAGTGGATAAAATGAATGTAGAGTGGATAAAAATGGATGTAGAGTGGATAAAATGGATGTAGAGTGGAAAAAAATGGATGTAGAGCGGATAAAAATGGATGTAGAGTGGATAAAATGGGTGTAAAATGGATAAAAATGGATGTAGAGTGGATAAAAATGGATGTAGAGTGGATAAAAATGGATGTAGTTTGGATAAAATGGATGTCGAGTGGATAAAAATGGATGTAGAGTGGATAAAATGGATGTAGAGTGGATAAAATGAATGTAGAGTGGATAAAAATGGATGTAGAGTGGATAAAATGGATGTAGAGTGGATAAAATGGATGTAGAGTGGATAAAAATGGATGTAGAGTGGATAAAATGGATGTAGAGTGGATAAAAATGGATGTAGAGTGGATAAAAATGGATGTAGAGTGGATAAAATGGATGTAGAGTGGATAAAAATGGATGTAGAGTGGATAAAATGGGTGTAAAGTGGATAAAGATGGATGTAGAGTGGATAAAAATGGATGTAGAGTGGATAAAATGAATGTAGAGTGGATAAAAATGGATGTAGAGTGGATAAAATGGATGTAGAGGGGATAAAATGGATGTAGAGTGGATAAAATGGTTGTAGAGTGGATAAAAATGGATGTAGAGTGTATAAAATGGATGAAGAGTGGATAAAAATGGATGTAGAGTGGATAAAAATGGATGTAGTTTGGATAAAACGGATGTAGAGTGGAGAAAATGGATGTAGTTTGGATAAAATGGATGTAGAGTGGATAAAATGGATGTAGAGTGGATAAAATGGGTGTAAAGTGGATAAAAATGGATGTAGAGTGGATAAAAATGGATGTAGAGTGGATAAAATGGATGTAGAATGGATAAAATGGGCGTACAGTGGATCAAAATGGATGTAGATTGGATAAAAATGGATGTAGATTGGATAAAATGGATGTAGAGTGGATAAAATGGGCGTAGAGTGGATAAAAATGGATGTAGAGTGGATAAAATGGATGTAGAGTTGATAAAAATGGATGTAGAGTGGATAAAATGGATGTAGAGTGGAAAAAAATGGATGTAGAGCGGATAAAAATGGATGTAGAGTGGATAAAATGGACGTAGAGTGGATAAAAATGGATGTAGAGTGGATAAAATGGATGTAGAGTGGATAAAAATGGATGTAGAGTGGATAAAAATGGATGTAGAGTGGATAAAATGGATGTAGAGGGGATAAAATGGATGTAGAGTGGATAAAATGGATGTAGAGTGGATAAAATGGGTGTAAAGTGGATAAAAATGGATGTAGAGTGGATAAAATGGATGTAGAGTGGATAAAAATGGATGTAGAGTGGATAAAATGGGTGTAAAGTGGATAAAGATGGATGTAGAGTGGACAAAAATGGATGTAGAGTGGATAAAATGGATGTAGAGTGGATAAAATGGGCGTAGAGTGGATAAAAATGGATGTAGAGTGGATAAAATGGATGTAGAGTTGATAAAAATGGATGTAGAGTGGATAAAATGGATGTAGAGTGGATAAAATGGATGTAGAGTGGATAAAATGGATGTAGAGTGGATAAAAATGGATGTAGAGTGTATAAAATGGATGTAGAGTGGATAAAAATGGATGTAGAGTGGATAAAAATGGATGTAGTTTGGATAAAACGGATGTAGAGTGGAGAAAATGGATGTAGTTTGGATAAAATGGATGTAGAGTGGATAAAATGGATGTAGAGTTGATAAAAATGGATGTAGAGTGGATAAAATGGATGTAGAGTGGAAAAAAATGGATGTAGAGCGGATAAAAATGGATGTAGAGTGGATAAAATGGACGTAGAGTGGATAAAAATGGATGTAGAGTGGATAAAGTGGATGTAGAGTGGATAAAAATGGATGTAGAGTGGATAAAAATGGATGTAGAGTGGATAAAAATGGATGTAGAGTGGATAAAAATGGATGTAGAGTGGATAAAATGGATGTAGAGTGGATAAAAATGGATGTAGAGTGGATAAAATGGATGTAGAGTTGATAAAAATGGATGTAGAGTGGATAAAATGGATGTAGAGGGGATAAAATGGATGTAGAGTGGTTAAAATGGTTGTAGAGTGGATAAAAATGGATGTAGAGTGTATAAAATGGATGTAGAGTGGATAAAAATGGATGTAGAGTGGATAAAAATGGATGTGGTTTGGATAAAAATGGTTGTAGAGTGTATAAAATGGATGTAGAGTGGATAAAAATGGATGTAGAGTGGATAAAAATGGATGTGGTTTGGATAAAACGGATGTAGAGTGGAGAAAATGGATGTAGTTTGGATAAAATGGATGTAGAGTGGATAAAATGGATGTCGAGTGGATAAAAATGGATGTAGAGTGGATAAAATGGATGTAGAGTGGAAAAAAATGGATGTAGAGCGGATAAAAATGGATGTAGAGTGGATAAAATGGGTGTAAAATGGATAAAAATGGATGTAGAGTGGATAAAAATGGATGTAGAGTGGATAAAAATGGATGTAGTACGGATAAAATGGATGTCGAGTGGATAAAAATGGATGTAGAGTGGATAAAATGGATGTAGAGTGGATAAAATGAATGTAGAGTGGATAAAAATGGATGTAGAGTGGATAAAATGGATGTAGAGTGGATAAAATGAATGTAGAGTGGATAAAAATGGATGTAGAGTGGATAAAATGGATGTAGAGTGGATAAAAATGGATGTAGAGTGGATAAAAATGGATGTAGAGTGGATAAAATGGATGTAGAGTGGATAAAAATGGATGTAGAGTGGATAAAATGGGTGTAAAGTGGATAAAGATGGATGTAGAGTGGATAAAAATGGATGTAGAGTGGATGAAATGAATGTAGAGTGGATAAAAATGGATGTAGAGTGGATAAAATGGATGTAGAAGGGATAAAATGGATGTAGAGTGGATAAAATGGTTGTAGAGTGGATAAAAATGGATGTAGAGTGTATAAAATGGATGTAGAGTGGATAAAAATGGATGTAGAGTGGATAAAAATGGATGTAGTTTGGATAAAACGGATGTAGAGTGGAGAAAATGGATGTAGTTTGGATAAAATGGATGTAGAGTGGATAAAATGGATGTAGAGTGGATAAAATGGGTGTAAAGTGGATAAAAATGGATGTAGAGTGGATAAAAATGGATGTAGAGTGGATAAAATGGATGTAGAATGGATAAAATGGGCGTACAGTGGATCAAAATGGATGTAGATTGGATAAAAATGGATGTAGAGTGGATAAAATGGATGTAGAGTGGATAAAGTGGGCGTAGAGTGGATAAAATGGATGTAGAGTGGATAAAATGGGCGTAGAGTGGATAAAAATGGATGTAGAGTGGATAAAATGGATGTAGAGTTGATAAAAATGGATGTAGAGTGGATAAAATGGATGTAGAGTGGATAAAAATGGATGTAGAGTGGATAAAAATGGATGTAGAGTGGATAAAATGGATGTAGAGTGGATAAAAATGGATGTAGAGTGGATAAAATGGGTGTAAAGTGGATAAAGATGGATGTAGAGTGGATAAAAATGGATGTAGAGTGGATAAAATGGATGTAGAGTGGATAAAATGGGCGTAGAGTGGATAAAAATGGATGTAGAGTGGATAAAATGGATGTAGAGTTGATAAAAATGGATGTAGAGTGGATAAAATGGATGTAGAGTGGATAAAAATGGATGTAGAGTGGATAAAATGGATGTAGAGTGGATAAAATGGGCGTAGAGTGGATAAAAATGGATGTAGAGTGGATAAAATGGATGTAGAGTTGATAAAAATGGATGTAGAGTGGTTAAAATGGATGTATAGTGGAAAAAAATGGATGTAGAGCGGATAAAAATGGATGTAGAGTGGATAAAATGGACGTAGAGTGGATAAAAATGGATGTAGAGTGAATAAAGTGGATGTAGAGTGGATAAAAATGGATGTAGAGTGGATAAAATGGATGTAGAGTTGATAAAAATGGATGTAGAGTGGATAAAATGGATGTAGAGGGGATAAAATGGATGTAGAGTGGATAAAATGGTTGTAGAGTGGATAAAAATGGATGTAGAGTGTATAAAATGGATGTAGAGTGGATAAAAATGGATGTAGAGTGGATAAAAATCGATGTAGTTTGGATAAAACGGATGTAGAGTGGATAAAATGGATGTAGAGTGGATAAAAATGGATGTAGAATGGATAAAATGGATGTAGAGTGGATAAAATGGACGTAGAGCGGATAAAAATGGATGTAGAGTGGATAAAATGGATGTAGAGTGGATAAAAATGGATGTAGAGTGGATAAAATGGATGTAGAGTGGATAAAAATGGATGTAGAGTGGATAAAAATGGATGTAGAGTGGATAAAATGGATGTAGAGTGGATAAAAATGGATGTAGAGTGGATAAAATGGATGTAGAGTTGATAAAAATGGATGTAGAGTGGATAAAATGGATGTAGAGGGGATAAAATGGATATAGGGTGGATAAAATGGTTGTAGAGTGGATAAAAATGGATGTAGAGTGTATAAAATGGATGTAGAGTGGATAAAAATGGATGTAGAGTGGATAAAAATGGATGTGGTTTGGATAAAAATGGATGTAGAGTGTATAAAATGGATGTAGAGTGGATAAAAATGGATGTAGAGTGGATAAAAATGGATGTGGTTTGGATAAAACGGATGTAGAGTGGATAAAATGGATGTAGTTTGGATAAAATGGATGTAGAGTGGATAAAATGGATGTAGAGTGGATAAAAATGGATGTAGAGTGGATAAAATGGATGTAGAGTGGATAAAATGAATGTAGAGTGGATAAAAATGGATGTAGAGTGGATAAAATGGATGTAGAGTGGAAAAAAATGGATGTAGAGCGGATAAAAATGGATGTAGAGTGGATAAAATGGGTGTAAAATGGATAAAAATGGATGTAGAGTGGATAAAAATGGATGTAGAGTGGATAAAAATGGATGTAGTTTGGATAAAATGGATGTCGAGTGGATAAAAATGGATGTAGAGTGGATAAAATGGATGTAGAGTGGATAAAATGAATGTAGAGTGGATAAAAATGGATGTAGTGTGGATAAAATGGATGTAGAGTGGATAAAATGAATGTAGAGTGGATAAAAATGGATGTAGAGTGGATAAAATGGATGTAGAGTGGATAAAAATGGATGTAGAGTGGATAAAAATGGATGTAGAGTGGATAAAATGGATGTAGAGTGGATAAAAATGGATGTAGAGTGGATAAAATGGGTGTAAAGTGGATAAAGATGGATGTAGAGTGGATAAAAATGGATGTAGAGTGGATAAAATGAATGTAGAGTGGATAAAAATGGATGTAGAGTGGATAAAATGGATGTAGAGGGGATAAAATGGATGTAGAGTGGATAAAATGGTTGTAGAGTGGATAAAAATGGATGTAGAGTGTATAAAATGGATGAAGAGTGGATAAAAATGGATGTAGAGTGGATAAAAATGGATGTAGTTTGGATAAAACGGATGTAGAGTGGAGAAAATGGATGTAGTTTGGATAAAATGGATGTAGAGTGGATAAAATGGATGTAGAGTGGATAAAATGGGTGTAAAGTGGATAAAAATGGATGTAGAGTGGATAAAAATGGATGTAGAGTGGATAAAATGGATGTAGAATGGATAAAATGGGCGTACAGTGGATAAAAATGGATGTAGATTGGATAAAAATGGATGTAGATTGGATAAAATGGATGTAGAGTGGATAAAATGGGCGTAGAGTGGATAAAAATGGATGTAGAGTGGATAAAATGGATGTAGAGTTGATACAAATGGATGTAGAGTGGATAAAATGGATGTAGAGTGGAAAAAAATGGATGTAGAGCGGATAAAAATGGATGTAGAGTGGATAAAATGGACGTAGAGTGGATAAAAATGGATGTAGAGTGGATAAAGTGGATGTAGAGTGGATAAAAATGGATGTAGAGTGGATAAAAATGGATGTAGAGTGGATAAAATGGATGTAGAGGGGATAAAATGGATGTAGAGTGGATAAAATGGATGTAGAGTGGATAAAATGGGTGTAAAGTGGATAAAAATGGATGTAGAGTGGATAAAATGGATGTAGAGTGGATAAAAATGGATGTAGAGTGGATAAAATGGGTGTAAAGTGGATAAAGATGGATGTAGAGTGGACAAAAATGGATGTAGAGTGGATAAAATGGATGTAGAGTGGATAAAATGGGCGTAGAGTGGATAAAAATGGATGTAGAGTGGATAAAATGGATGTAGAGTTGATAAAAATGGATGTAGAGTGGATAAAATGGATGTAGAGGGGATAAAATGGATGTAGAGTGGATAAAATGGTTGTAGAGTGGATAAAAATGGATGTAGAGTGTATAAAATGGATGTAGAGTGGATAAAAATGGATGTAGAGTGGATAAAAATGGATGTAGTTTGGATAAAACGGATGTAGAGTGGAGAAAATGGATGTAGTTTGGATAAAATGGATGTAGAGTGGATAAAATGGATGTAGAGTTGATAAAAATGGATGTAGAGTGGATAAAATGGATGTAGAGTGGAAAAAAATGGATGTAGAGCGGATAAAAATGGATGTAGAGTGGATAAAATGGACGTAGAGTGGATAAAAATGGATGTAGAGTGGATAAAATGGATGTAGAGTGGATAAAAATGGATGTAGAGTGGATAAAAATGGATGTAGAGTGGATAAAAATGGATGTAGAGTGGATAAAAATGGATGTAGAGTGGATAAAATGGATGTAGAGTGGATAAAAATGGATGTAGAGTGGATAAAATGGATGTAGAGTTGATAAAAATGGATGTAGAGTGGATAAAATGGATGTAGAGGGGATAAAATGGATGTAGAGTGGATAAAATGGTTGTAGAGTGGATAAAAATGGATGTAGAGTGTATAAAATGGATGTAGAGTGGATAAAAATGGATGTAGAGTGGATAAAAATGGATGTGGTTTGGATAAAAATGGTTGTAGAGTGTATAAAATGGATGTAGAGTGGATAAAAATGGATGTAGAGTGGATAAAAATGGATGTGGTTTGGATAAAACGGATGTAGAGTGGAGAAAATGGATGTAGTTTGGATAAAATGGATGTAGAGTGGATAAAATGGATGTCGAGTGGATAAAAATGGATGTAGAGTGGATAAAATGGATGTAGAGTGGAAAAAAATGGATGTAGAGCGGATAAAAATGGATGTAGAGTGGATAAAATGGGTGTAAAATGGATAAAAATGGATGTAGAGTGGATAAAAATGGATGTAGAGTGGATAAAAATGGATGTAGTACGGATAAAATGGATGTCGAGTGGATAAAAATGGATGTAGAGTGGATAAAATGGATGTAGAGTGGATAAAATGAATGTAGAGTGGATAAAAATGGATGTAGAGTGGATAAAATGGATGTAGAGTGGATAAAATGAATGTAGAGTGGATAAAAATGGATGTAGAGTGGATAAAATGGATGTAGAGTGGATAAAAATGGATGTAGAGTGGATAAAAATGGATGTAGAGTGGATAAAATGGATGTAGAGTGGATAAAAATGGATGTAGAGTGGATAAAATGGGTGTAAAGTGGATAAAGATGGATGTAGAGTGGATAAAAATGGATGTAGAGTGGATGAAATGAATGTAGAGTGGATAAAAATGGATGTAGAGTGGATAAAATGGATGTAGAAGGGATAAAATGGATGTAGAGTGGATAAAATGGTTGTAGAGTGGATAAAAATGGATGTAGAGTGTATAAAATGGATGTAGAGTGGATAAAAATGGATGTAGAGTGGATAAAAATGGATGTAGTTTGGATAAAACGGATGTAGAGTGGAGAAAATGGATGTAGTTTGGATAAAATGGATGTAGAGTGGATAAAATGGATGTAGAGTGGATAAAATGGGTGTAAAGTGGATAAAAATGGATGTAGAGTGGATAAAAATGGATGTAGAGTGGATAAAATGGATGTAGAATGGATAAAATGGGCGTACAGTGGATCAAAATGGATGTAGATTGGATAAAAATGGATGTAGAGTGGATAAAATGGATGTAGAGTGGATAAAGTGGGCGTAGAGTGGATAAAATGGATGTAGAGTGGATAAAATGGGCGTAGAGTGGATAAAAATGGATGTAGAGTGGATAAAATGGATGTAGAGTTGATAAAAATGGATGTAGAGTGGATAAAATGGATGTAGAGTGGATAAAAATGGATGTAGAGTGGATAAAAATGGATGTAGAGTGGATAAAATGGATGTAGAGTGGATAAAAATGGATGTAGAGTGGATAAAATGGGTGTAAAGTGGATAAAGATGGATGTAGAGTGGATAAAAATGGATGTAGAGTGGATAAAATGGATGTAGAGTGGATAAAATGGGCGTAGAGTGGATAAAAATGGATGTAGAGTGGATAAAATGGATGTAGAGTTGATAAAAATGGATGTAGAGTGGATAAAATGGATGTCGAGTGGATAAAAATGGATGTAGAGTGGATAAAATGGATGTAGAGTGGATAAAATGAATGTAGAGTGGATAAAAATGGATGTAGAGTGGATAAAATGGATGTAGAGTGGATAAAATGAATGTAGAGTGGATAAAAATGGATGTAGAGTGGATAAAATGGATGTAGAGTGGATAAAAATGGATGTAGAGTGGATAAAAATGGATGTAGAGTGGATAAAATGGATGTAGAGTGGATAAAAATGGATGTAGAGTGGATAAAATGGGTGTAAAGTGGATAAAGATGGATGTAGAGTGGATAAAAATGGATGTAGAGTGGATAAAATGAATGTAGAGTGGATAAAAATGGATGTAGAGTGGATAAAATGGATGTAGAGTGGATAAAATGGATGTAGAGTGGATAAAATGGTTGTAGAGTGGATAAAAATGGATGTAGAGTGTATAAAATGGATGTAGAGTGGATAAAAATGGATGTAGAGTGGATAAAAATGGATGTAGTTTGGATAAAACGGATGTAGAGTGGAGAAAATGGATGTAGTTTGGATAAAATGGATGTAGAGTGGATAAAATGGATGTAGAGTGGATAAAATGGGTGTAAAGTGGATAAAAATGGATGTAGAGTGGATAAAAATAGATGAAGAGTGGATAAAATGGATGTAGAATGGATAAAATGGGCGTACAGTGGATCAAAATGGATGAATATTGGATAAAAATGGATGTAGAGTGGATAAAATGGATGTAGAGTGGATAAAGTGGGCGTACAGTGGATAAAATGGATGTAGAGTGGATAAAATGGGCGTAGAGTGGATAAAAATGGATGTAGAGTGGATAAAATGGATGTAGAGTTGATAAAAATGGATGTAGAGTGGATAAAATGGATGTAGAGTGGATAAAAATGGATGTAGAATGGATAAAAATGGATGTAGAGTGGATAAAAATGGATGTAGAGTGGATAAAAATGGATGTGGTTTGGATAAAAATGGATGTAGAGTGTATAAAATGGATGTAGAGTGGATAAAAATGGATGTAGAGTGGATAAAAATGGATGTGGTTTGGATAAAACGGATGTAGAGTGGAGAAAATGGATGTAGTTTGGATAAAATGGATGTAGAGTGGATAAAATGGATGTAGAGTGGATAAAAATGGATGTAGAGTGGATAAAATGGATGTAGAGTGGATAAAATGAATGTAGAGTGGATAAAAATGGATGTAGAGTGGATAAAATGGATGTAGAGTGGAAAAAAATGGATGTAGAGCGGATAAAAATGGATGTAGAGTGGATAAAATGGGTGTAAAATGGATAAAAATGGATGTAGAGTGGATAAAAATGGATGTAGAGTGGATAAAAATGGATGTAGTTTGGATAAAATGGATGTCGAGTGGATAAAAATGGATGTAGAGTGGATAAAATGGATGTAGAGTGGATAAAATGGATGTAGAGTGGATAAAAATGGATGTAGAGTGGATAAAATGGATGTAGAGTGGATAAAATGAATGTAGAGTGGATAAAAATGGATGTAGAGTGGATAAAATGGATGTAGAGTGGATAAAAATGGATGTAGAGTGGATAAAAATGGATGTAGAGTGGATAAAATGGATGTAGAGTTGATAAAAATGGATGTAGAGTGGATAAAATGGGTGTAAAGTGGATAAAGATGGATGTAGAGTGGATAAAAATGGATGTAGAGTGGATAAAATGAATGTAGAGTGGATAAAAATGGATGTAGAGTGGATAAAATGGATGTAGAGGGGATAAAATGGATGTAGAGTGGATAAAATGGATGTAGAGTGGATAAAATGGGCGTAGAGTGGATAAAAATGGATGTAGAGTGGATAAAATGGATGTAGAGTTGATAAAAATGGATGTAGAGTGGATAAAATGGATGTAGAGGGGATAAAATGGATGTAGAGTGGATAAAATGGTTGTAGAGTGGATAAAAATGGATGTAGAGTGTATAAAATGGATGTAGAGTGGATAAAAATGGATGTAGAGTGGATAAAAATGGATGTAGTTTGGATAAAACGGATGTAGAGTGGAGAAAATGGATGTAGTTTGGATAAAATGGATGTAGAGTGGATAAAATGGATGTAGAGTTGATAAAAATGGATGTAGAGTGGATAAAATGGATGTAGAGTGGAAAAAAATGGATGTAGAGCGGATAAAAATGGATGTAGAGTGGATAAAATGGACGTAGAGTGGATAAAAATGGATGTAGAGTGGATAAAGTGGATGTAGAGTGGATAAAAATGGATGTAGAGTGGATAAAAATGGATGTAGAGTGGATAAAAATGGATGTAGAGTGGATAAAAATGGATGTAGAGTGGATAAAATGGATGTAGAGTGGATAAAAATGGATGTAGAGTGGATAAAATGGATGTAGAGTTGATAAAAATGGATGTAGAGTGGATAAAATGGATGTAGAGGGGATAAAATGGATGTAGAGTGGATAAAATGGTTGTAGAGTGGATAAAAATGGATGTAGAGTGTATAAAATGGATGTAGAGTGGATAAAAATGGATGTAGAGTGGATAAAAATGGATGTGGTTTGGATAAAAATGGTTGTAGAGTGTATAAAATGGATGTAGAGTGGATAAAAATGGATGTAGAGTGGATAAAAATGGATGTGGTTTGGATAAAACGGATGTAGAGTGGAGAAAATGGATGTAGTTTGGATAAAATGGATGTAGAGTGGATAAAATGGATGTCGAGTGGATAAAAATGGATGTAGAGTGGATAAAATGGATGTAGAGTGGAAAAAAATGGATGTAGAGCGGATAAAAATGGATGTAGAGTGGATAAAATGGGTGTAAAATGGATAAAAATGGATGTAGAGTGGATAAAAATGGATGTAGAGTGGATAAAAATGGATGTAGTACGGATAAAATGGATGTCGAGTGGATAAAAATGGATGTAGAGTGGATAAAATGGATGTAGAGTGGATAAAATGAATGTAGAGTGGATAAAAATGGATGTAGAGTGGATAAAATGGATGTAGAGTGGATAAAATGAATGTAGAGTGGATAAAAATGGATGTAGAGTGGATAAAATGGATGTAGAGTGGATAAAAATGGATGTAGAGTGGATAAAAATGGATGTAGAGTGGATAAAATGGATGTAGAGTGGATAAAATGGGCGTAGAGTGGATAAAAATGGATGTAGAGTGGATAAAATGGATGTAGAGTTGATACAAATGGATGTAGAGTGGATAAAATGGATGTAGAGTGGAAAAAAATGGATGTAGAGCGGATAAAAATGGATGTAGAGTGGATAAAATGGACGTAGAGTGGATAAAAATGGATGTAGAGTGGATAAAGTGGATGTAGAGTGGATAAAAATGGATGTAGAGTGGATAAAAATGGATGTAGAGTGGATAAAATGGATGTAGAGGGGATAAAATGGATGTAGAGTGGATAAAATGGATGTAGAGTGGATAAAATGGGTGTAAAGTGGATAAAAATGGATGTAGAGTGGATAAAATGGATGTAGAGTGGATAAAAATGGATGTAGAGTGGATAAAATGGGTGTAAAGTGGATAAAGATGGATGTAGAGTGGACAAAAATGGATGTAGAGTGGATAAAATGGATGTAGAGTGGATAAAATGGGCGTAGAGTGGATAAAAATGGATGTAGAGTGGATAAAATGGATGTAGAGTTGATAAAAATGGATGTAGAGTGGATAAAATGGATGTAGAGGGGATAAAATGGATGTAGAGTGGATAAAATGGTTGTAGAGTGGATAAAAATGGATGTAGAGTGTATAAAATGGATGTAGAGTGGATAAAAATGGATGTAGAGTGGATAAAAATGGATGTAGTTTGGATAAAACGGATGTAGAGTGGATAAAATGGATGTAGTTTGGATAAAATGGATGTAGAGTGGATAAAATGGATGTAGAGTTGATAAAAATGGATGTAGAGTGGATAAAATGGATGTAGAGTGGAAAAAAATGGATGTAGAGCGGATAAAAATGGATGTAGAGTGGATAAAATGGACGTAGAGTGGATAAAAATGGATGTAGAGTGGATAAAGTGGATGTAGAGTGGATAAAAATGGATGTAGAGTGGATAAAAATGGATGTAGAGTGGATAAAAATGGATGTAGAGTGGATAAAAATGGATGTAGAGTGGATAAAATGGATGTAGAGTGGATAAAAATGGATGTAGAGTGGATAAAATGGATGTAGAGTTGATAAAAATGGATGTAGAGTGGATAAAATGGATGTAGAGGGGATAAAATGGATGTAGAGTGGATAAAATGGTTGTAGAGTGGATAAAAATGGATGTAGAGTGTATAAAATGGATGTAGAGTGGATAAAAATGGATGTAGAGTGGATAAAAATGGATGTGGTTTGGATAAAAATGGTTGTAGAGTGTATAAAATGGATGTAGAGTGGATAAAAATGGATGTAGAGTGGATAAAAATGGATGTGGTTTGGATAAAACGGATGTAGAGTGGAGAAAATGGATGTAGTTTGGATAAAATGGATGTAGAGTGGATAAAATGGATGTCGAGTGGATAAAAATGGATGTAGAGTGGATAAAATGGATGTAGAGTGGAAAAAAATGGATGTAGAGCGGATAAAAATGGATGTAGAGTGGATAAAATGGGTGTAAAATGGATAAAAATGGATGTAGAGTGGATAAAAATGGATGTAGAGTGGATAAAAATGGATGTAGTACGGATAAAATGGATGTCGAGTGGATAAAAATGGATGTAGAGTGGATAAAATGGATGTAGAGTGGATAAAATGAATGTAGAGTGGATAAAAATGGATGTAGAGTGGATAAAATGGATGTAGAGTGGATAAAATGAATGTAGAGTGGATAAAAATGGATGTAGAGTGGATAAAATGGATGTAGAGTGGATAAAAATGGATGTAGAGTGGATAAAAATGGATGTAGAGTGGATAAAATGGATGTAGAGTGGATAAAAATGGATGTAGAGTGGATAAAATGGGTGTAAAGTGGATAAAGATGGATGTAGAGTGGATAAAAATGGATGTAGAGTGGATGAAATGAATGTAGAGTGGATAAAAATGGATGTAGAGTGGATAAAATGGATGTAGAAGGGATAAAATGGATGTAGAGTGGATAAAATGGTTGTAGAGTGGATAAAAATGGATGTAGAGTGTATAAAATGGATGTAGAGTGGATAAAAATGGATGTAGAGTGGATAAAAATGGATGTAGTTTGGATAAAACGGATGTAGAGTGGAGAAAATGGATGTAGTTTGGATAAAATGGATGTAGAGTGGATAAAATGGATGTAGAGTGGATAAAATGGGTGTAAAGTGGATAAAAATGGATGTAGAGTGGATAAAAATGGATGTAGAGTGGATAAAATGGATGTAGAATGGATAAAATGGGCGTACAGTGGATCAAAATGGATGTAGATTGGATAAAAATGGATGTAGAGTGGATAAAATGGATGTAGAGTGGATAAAGTGGGCGTAGAGTGGATAAAATGGATGTAGAGTGGATAAAATGGGCGTAGAGTGGATAAAAATGGATGTAGAGTGGATAAAATGGATGTAGAGTTGATAAAAATGGATGTAGAGTGGATAAAATGGATGTAGAGTGGATAAAAATGGATGTAGAGTGGATAAAAATGGATGTAGAGTGGATAAAATGGATGTAGAGTGGATAAAAATGGATGTAGAGTGGATAAAATGGGTGTAAAGTGGATAAAGATGGATGTAGAGTGGATAAAAATGGATGTAGAGTGGATAAAATGGATGTAGAGTGGATAAAATGGGCGTAGAGTGGATAAAAATGGATGTAGAGTGGATAAAATGGATGTAGAGTTGATAAAAATGGATGTAGAGTGGATAAAATGGATGTAGAGTGGATAAAAATGGATGTAGAGTGGATAAAATGGATGTAGAGTGGATAAAATGGGCGTAGAGTGGATAAAAATGGATGTAGAGTGGATAAAATGGATGTAGAGTTGATAAAAATGGATGTAGAGTGGTTAAAATGGATGTAGAGTGGAAAAAAATGGATGTAGAGCGGATAAAAATGGATGTAGAGTGGATAAAATGGACGTAGAGTGGATAAAAATGGATGTAGAGTGAATAAAGTGGATGTAGAGTGGATAAAAATGGATGTAGAGTGGATAAAATGGATGTAGAGTTGATAAAAATGGATGTAGAGTGGATAAAATGGATGTAGAGGGGATAAAATGGATGTAGAGTGGATAAAATGGTTGTAGAGTGGATAAAAATGGATGTAGAGTGTATAAAATGGATGTAGAGTGGATAAAAATGGATGTAGAGTGGATAAAAATGGATGTAGTTTGGATAAAATGGATGTAGAGTGGATAAAATGGATGTAGAGTGGATAAAAATGGATGTAGATTGGATAAAATGGATGTAGAGTGGATAAAATGGACGTAAAGCGGATAAAAATGGATGTAGAGTGGATAAAATGGATGTAGAGTGGATAAAAATGGATGTAGAGTGGATAAAATGGATGTAGAGTGGATAAAAATGGATGTAGAGTGGATAAAAATGGATGTAGAGTGGATAAAATGGATGTAGAGTGGATAAAAATGGATGTAGAGTGGATAAAATGGATGTAGAGTTGATAAAAATGGATGTAGAGTGGATAAAATGGATGTAGAGGGGATAAAATGGATGTAGGGTGGATAAAATGGTTGTAGAGTGGATAAAAATGGATGTAGAGTGTATAAAATGGATGTAGAGTGGATAAAAATGGATGTAGAGTGGATAAAAATGGATGTCGTTTGGATAAAAATGGATGTAGAGTGTATAAAATGGATGTAGAGTGGATAAAAATGGATGTAGAGTGGATAAAAATGGATGTGGTTTGGATAAAACGGATGTAGAGTGGAGAAAATGGATGTAGTTTGGATAAAATGGATGTAGAGTGGATAAAATGGATGTCGAGTGGATAAAAATGGATGTAGAGTGGATAAAATGGATGTAGAGTGGATAAAATGAATGTAGAGTGGATAAAAATGGATGTAGAGTGGATAAAATGGATGTAGAGTGGAAAAAAATGGATGTAGAGCGGATAAAAATGGATGTAGAGTGGATAAAATGGGTGTAATATGGATAAAAATGGATGTAGAGTGGATAAAAATGGATGTAGAGTGGATAAAAATGGATGTAGTTTGGATAAAATGGATGTAGAGTGGATAAAAATGGATGTAGAGTGGATAAAATGGATGTAGAGTGGATAAAATGAATGTAGAGTGGATAAAAATGGATGTAGAGTGGATAAAATGGATGTAGAGTGGATAAAATGAATGTAGAGTGGATAAAAATGGATGTAGAGTGGATAAAATGGATGTAGAGTGGATAAAAATGGATGTAGAGTGGATAAAAATGGATGTAGAGTGGATAAAATGGATGTAGAGTGGATAAAAATGGATGTAGAGTGGATAAAATGGGTGTAAAGTGGATAAAGATGGATGTAGAGTGGATAAAAATGGATGTAGAGTGGATAAAATGGATGTAGAGTGGATAAAAATGGATGTAGAGTGGATAAAATGGATGTAGAGGGGATAAAATGGATGTAGAGTGGATAAAATGGATGTAGAGTGGATAAAAATGGATGTAGAGTGTATAAAATGGATGAAGAGTGGATAAAAATGGATGTAGAGTGGATAAAAATGGATGTAGTTTGGATAAAACGGATGTAGAGTGGAGAAAATGGATGTAGTTTGGATAAAATGGATGTAGAGTGGATAAAATGGATGTAGAGTGGATAAAATGGGTGTAAAGTGGATAAAAATGGATGTAGAGTGGATAAAAATGGATGTAGAGTGGATAAAATGGATGTAGAATGGATAAAATGGGCGTACAGTGGATCAAAATGGATGTAGATTGGATAAAAATGGATGTAGATTGGATAAAATGGATGTAGAGTGGATAAAATGGGCGTAGAGTGGATAAAAATGGATGTAGAGTGGATAAAATGGATGTAGAGTTGATACAAATGGATGTAGAGTGGATAAAATGGATGTAGAGTGGAAAAAAATGGATGTAGAGCGGATAAAAATGGATGTAGAGTGGATAAAATGGACGTAGAGTGGATAAAAATGGATGTAGAGTGGATAAAGTGGATGTAGAGTGGATAAAAATGGATGTAGAGTGGATAAAAATGGATGTAGAGTGGATAAAATGGATGTAGAGGGGATAAAATGGATGTAGAGTGGATAAAATGGATGTAGAGTGGATAAAATGGGTGTAAAGTGGATAAAAATGGATGTAGAGTGGATAAAATGGATGTAGAGTGGATAAAAATGGATGTAGAGTGGATAAAATGGGTGTAAAGTGGATAAAGATGGATGTAGAGTGGATAAAAATGGATGTAGAGTGGATAAAATGGATGTAGAGTGGATAAAATGGGCGTAGAGTGGATAAAAATGGATGTAGAGTGGATAAAATGGATGTAGAGTTGATAAAAATGGATGTAGAGTGGATAAAATGGATGTAGAGGGGATAAAATGGATGTAGAGTGGATAAAATGGATGTAGAGTGGATAAAAATGGATGTAGAGTGGATAAAATGGATGTAGAGTGGATAAAAATGGATGTAGAGTGGATAAAAATGGATGTAGTTTGGATAAAACGGATGTAGAGTGGAGAAAATGGATGTAGTTTGGATAAAATGGATGTAGAGTGGATAAAATGGATGTAGAGTTGATAAAAATGGATGTAGAGTGGATAAAATGGATGTAGAGTGGAAAAAAATGGATGTAGAGCGGATAAAAATGGATGTAGAGTGGATAAAATGGACGTAGAGTGGATAAAAATGGATGTAGAGTGGATAAAGTGGATGTAGAGTGGATAAAAATGGATGTAGAGTGGATAAAAATGGATGTAGAGTGGATAAAAATGGATGTAGAGTGGATAAAAATGGATGTAGAGTGGATAAAATGGATGTAGAGTGGATAAAAATGGATGTAGAGTGGATAAAATGGATGTAGAGTTGATAAAAATGGATGTAGAGTGGATAAAATGGATGTAGAGGGGATAAAATGGATGTAGAGTGGATAAAATGGTTGTAGAGTGGATAAAAATGGATGTAGAGTGTATAAAATGGATGTAGAGTGGATAAAAATGGATGTAGAGTGGATAAAAATGGATGTGGTTTGGATAAAAATGGTTGTATAGTGTATAAAATGGATGTAGAGTGGATAAAAATGGATGTAGAGTGGATAAAAATGGATGTGGTTTGGATAAAACGGATGTAGAGTGGAGAAAATGGATGTAGTTTGGATAAAATGGATGTAGAGTGGATAAAATGGATGTAGAGTGGATAAAAATGGATGTAGAGTGGATAAAATGGATGTAGAGTGGAAAAAAATGGATGTAGAGCGGATAAAAATGGATGTAGAGTGGATAAAATGGGTGTAAAATGGATAAAAATGGATGTAGAGTGGATAAAAATGGATGTAGAGTGGATAAAAATGGATGTAGTACGGATAAAATGGATGTCGAGTGGATAAAAATGGATGTAGAGTGGATAAAATGGATGTAGAGTGGATAAAATGAATGTAGAGTGGATAAAAATGGATGTAGAGTGGATAAAATGGATGTAGAGTGGATAAAATGAATGTAGAGTGGATAAAAATGGATGTAGAGTGGATAAAATGGATGTAGAGTGGATAAAAATGGATGTAGAGTGGATAAAAATGGATGTAGAATGGATAAAATGGATGTAGAGTGGATAAAAATGGATGTAGAGTGGATAAAATGGGTGTAAAGTGGATAAAGATGGATGTAGAGTGGATAAAAATGGATGTAGAGTGGATGAAATGAATGTAGAGTGGATAAAAATGGATGTAGAGTGGATAAAATGGATGTAGAAGGGATAAAATGGATGTAGAGTGGATAAAATGGTTGTAGAGTGGATAAAAATGGATGTAGAGTGTATAAAATGGATGTAGAGTGGATAAAAATGGATGTAGAGTGGATAAAAATGGATGTAGTTTGGATAAAACGGATGTAGAGTGGAGAAAATGGATGTAGTTTGGATAAAATGGATGTAGAGTGGATAAAATGGATGTAGAGTGGATAAAATGGGTGTAAAGTGGATAAAAATGGATGTAGAGTGGATAAAAATGGATGTAGAGTGGATAAAATGGATGTAGAATGGATAAAATGGGCGTACAGTGGATAAAAATGGATGTAGATTGGATAAAAATGGATGTAGAGTGGATAAAATGGATGTAGAGTGGATAAAGTGGGCGTAGAGTGGATAAAATGGATGTAGAGTGGATAAAATGGGCGTAGAGTGGATAAAAATGGATGTAGAGTGGATAAAATGGATGTAGAGTTGATAAAAATGGATGTAGAGTGGATAAAATGGATGTAGAGTGGATAAAAATGGATGTAGAGTGGATAAAAATGGATGTAGAGTGGATAAAATGGATGTAGAGTGGATAAAAATGGATGTAGAGTGGATAAAATGGGTGTAAAGTGGATAAAGATGGATGTAGAGTGGATAAAAATGGATGTAGAGTGGATAAAATGGATGTAGAGTGGATAAAATGGGCGTAGAGTGGATAAAAATGGATGTAGAGTGGATAAAATGGATGTAGAGTTGATAAAAATGGATGTAGAGTGGATAAAATGGATGTCGAGTGGATAAAAATGGATGTAGAGTGGATAAAATGGATGTAGAGTGGATAAAATGAATGTAGAGTGGATAAAAATGGATGTAGAGTGGATAAAATGGATGTAGAGTGGATAAAATGAATGTAGAGTGGATAAAAATGGATGTAGAGTGGATAAAATGGATGTAGAGTGGATAAAAATGGATGTAGAGTGGATAAAAAATGGATGTAGAGTGGATAAAATGGATGTAGAGTGGATAAAAATGGATGTAGAGTGGATAAAATGGGTGTAAAGTGGATAAAGATGGATGTAGAGTGGATAAAAATGGATGTAGAGTGGATAAAATGAATGTAGAGTGGATAAAAATGGATGTAGAGTGGATAAAATGGATGTAGAGGGGATAAAATGGATGTAGAGTGGATAAAATGGTTGTAGAGTGGATAAAAATGGATGTAGAGTGTATAAAATGGATGTAGAGTGGATAAAAATGGATGTAGAGTGGATAAAAATGGATGTAGTTTGGATAAAACGGATGTAGAGTGGAGAAAATGGATGTAGTTTGGATAAAATGGATGTAGAGTGGATAAAATGGATGTAGAGTGGATAAAATGGGTGTAAAGTGGATAAAAATGGATGTAGAGTGGATAAAAATAGATGTAGAGTGGATAAAATGGATGTAGAATGGATAAAATGGGCGTACAGTGGATCAAAATGGATGAATATTGGATAAAAATGGATGTAGAGTGGATAAAATGGATGTAGAGTGGATAAAGTGGGCGTAGAGTGGATAAAATGGATGTAGAGTGGATAAAATGGGCGTAGAGTGGATAAAAATGGATGTAGAGTGGATAAAATGGATGTAGAGTTGATAAAAAATGGATGTAGAGTGGATAAAATGGATGTAGAGTGGATAAAAATGGATGTAGAATGGATAAAAATGGATGTAG